>OX578142.1:63605345-63630345 GCA_951213105.1 Amaurobius ferox | reverse complement strand
TCGGGGCGCAACTGCCATGTTTTTTATGCTGACGAATATGAATCTTTTGCCTTTAAAACCAGTTGATAATGTAAATTCTTGTTTAACTTTGTAAGTTAATGTTCAATATAATATAATTTGTAAGTTAATACGTGTATTCCATCTTCGGGGCGGAACTGTTGTGTTTCTTTATGCTGACGAAAATGCATCTTATGCCGTTAAAACCAGTTGATTTTGTTAATTCCTGTTTTACTTTATAAGTTAATACTGGTAATTCCCAATTTGATATCTGACTCTGGTCGCTCGGTTTTCAATTGCTAAAGTGTGGTCTTATACTTTCCACCTGCGTCGAAACACAAATGTATTGTGGTCGTGGCCGGAGGCGGCAAGGCACACTCGGAGGTCCCGAGTTCGATCTTAGATGCCGCGTATTACTATTTCCGTGTCTATGCGGAAATAAATCTGTAGGTCCGAATATCCTTACAATATGTGATGGGTCAGAGGAAAAAAGGTATAGCCCTTGTGGTTTCTACTCCATTCGATTCCAGTCTAAATTGGGTCGTTCCCCCAACAAAACTTACACTTTCGGGTAGGTGGGACTGTTTGGGTCGAAAGAAAGGGAGGGTAAGAGATACCCCCAGTTTCGTTTCGGAAACAGGAAAATGTTAATTTAAATAATTCCTTGCAAAGCCAGAGCAGTGAAGGTGATACATCTGGGTATACAGGGTTATTCAAAAGAGATGGACCAAGCTTTATGAGGTGGCTGTACACACCAAACCAAGCATTTTTGGCCATAGTTTACAAGGTCGGAGATGAAACATAAAGGCGTCAGTGAGCGGTTAATTATGAAACCGATGAGGTGAGGCGAAAACACAAGATTGACTTAGAAGTTATAAAATGACATTTAATAAACAATAATATTACAGCAATGGCTTAAAAGTAATGGCTCAAAATTAATGGCTTGGATTAGCTGGAGATGGTATGAGCTGTTGTTGTTGTTGTTGTTGAGACCCAGACCGTCCGACCTACCAGAAAGGTATAAGGTAACTGTTTGGACGGCCGGGAAGTGCCACCCAATTTGGACCGGAACCCAGTGGGGGAGGCATCCACAGGGACCGTACCCTCCTTCCCCTACCACCAACCTCTCGGAAGGACTTACGGGCCCACATGTTTAACGTGATCGTACTCCGCATGAACACGGCGGCAGTTGTGGCAGCGTGCAAATCCAGCGCACAAACCACCGGGCTGCCGAGCCTGAAATGTGCCAACGGCTCGCGGTGTTCCCAGGTGGTCACCCACCAAGTACTAACCGCGTCCGATGCTGTTTGACTTCGGTGATCTAACGAGAACCGGTGTTATCAGCACGGTAGAGCCGTTGGCATGGAGATGGTATGGGTGTGACTGTTCCCTATACAGAACCCGCCATACCGTGGATTGTGGCACACCGAGAGTATGCCACATTGTTATTGTGCTTGGACCTGGCCGAACTGCTACTCTGTCCAGAATCGCCTGTTCCACACTTGATGTTCTAGCATTCCTTGCACGACCTGCATCAAACCTAAAAGCAAGAAAGGATCCTGATTCACATAGCTGCCGATGCAAGCGTTCGAATGTTTAACGATTGGGCAACCGCCTATGTGGGAAACGTTCTCCGTGCTGTCGTTGTGCCTCTTTGCCATTCCTATTTGCAGCTCCATAGATGAAATGGATATTGGTTTCTTCTCTATTTGTAAATTCCTCATTGTCTCAAAAGCTGGAACTGCGAATAACTGCTGCAAACTCACAAGGCCGTACATTCGGTGTTACGACTATTTGCATAACAGTTATTCTTCCTCCGCAGATGAAATTTGTGTGTTACGGTGTTTTCTTCTCCAAACAGAAAATAACAACTAGAATGACGCTTTTAAATTTGCGGAGCGGCCGCTTCCCAACGAGTAAGCCTCCTGTAACGCCTTTACGTTTAATTTCCGACCCGGTAAACCATGACGAAAAATGCTTGGTTTGGTGTTTACTACCACCTCGTAAAGTTTGGCTCATCTTTTTTTAATCACCCTGTATATCAGGATAACCGGGTTCGAACCCGAGGGATCCAGATTTTCTTTCAATAGCAAAATTATCTCTAAATAGTATTTAACCCTGTCAAAAACAGGCTAATTATATCCTTGATGCATAAAGTTGTCACATTTTTTATTCGTTTATTTTGTTTAACTATGTATGGCATTTAGCTGAGAAAATAATCGTCTTAATTGAAAATTGGCTCCGTTAGGATCTGTCACGTGATCAATGTATTAATATGCAAAGTTTCAGTCTTCTAGATCAACAAAGGACCTGTTAAAAATCTTGAATAAAGAACGCTAGACAATTATTTTATTACTCTATGGCTTAGGGAAATATTTTTTTTTTGTCAGATAACTATTTTTCCGGACATAAAGCAAAGGAGTAATTTGATTTTAAAAATATCCATAAAAGTATATTTACGTCACTTAGTGAGCAACTAGAGACTACTCCACAACCCCAATATTAAAAAGCACACATTTATATATTTTACGAAAACAATTTCTATTAATTCACGACTCATTTTACTTTCCCTGCAATACATGGTAAATGTATAGGGAAAGTATTGGAATCATGTCGAAAATCGCAACTCGAGTTTTCGACGGATCTACACGTTTCAAGACCTCTAGAATACAAAAAAACCATTTTTAGCGTGACGTCTGTGTGTGTGTCTGTCTGTCTGTCTGTGTGCGTGATTCCGTGTGTCTGTCTGTGCAGATTTTGTATCCACTCTAACTAAAAAACTAATGGACCGAATTTCACAAAATTTGGTAGGTAAGTCACTTGTGGGCGAGTCTGGTACTGATTAGTTTTGGGTACGATTCGGGATAAAAGAACCTGCCTATTCTTGCGAAATGGCTCGCAAAAGCTTGTATCCACTCTAACTGAAAAACTAATGCACCGAATATCACAAAATTCGGCAGATGAGTCATTTGTGAGTCACCCTGGTGCTGATTAGATTTTGGTATCCTTCAGAAAAAAATAACCAGCGTTTTTTGCAAAATGGTCCTCAAAAATCGTCAAAATCTAAACTAAAGAACTACGTATGCTCAAATATATCCATTAAATGCTTGTTTAATACGTAATTTTTAGAGAAGAAAAGAAAAAGACCAACCCCATTACACTAGCACTAGCCGTTCTCGAGATATTTTAGTTTTTCGTATTTTCCCTACGCCACCTTTGATAATAAGTGAGAACATGTATATAAGTCTGCAGGGAAAGTCATGTGCTGCCCACATCAGATTTTTACTTTCCCTGCAATACATGGTAATGTATAGGGAAAGTATTGGAATCATGTCGAAAATCGCAACTCGAGTTTTCGACGGATCTACACGTTTCGAGACCTCTAGAATACGAAAAACCTATTTTTAGCGTGACGTCTATATGTGTGTCTGTCTGTCTGTGTGTCTGTCTCTCTGTGCAGATATTGTAATCGAATTTCTAATGGACCGAATTTCACAAAATTTGGTAGTTAACTCGCTTGTGGGTAACCCAGGTGCTGATTAGATTTTGGTATGATTCGGAAAAAATAACCTGCCTTTTTTTGCAAAATGGCCCGCAAAAATCGACAAAATCTAAAATAAAGAACTACGTATGCTGAAATATATCCATTAAATACTTGTTTTATACGTAATTTTCAACGAAGAAAAGAATAAGACCAACCCCATTACACTAGGACTAGCCATTCTCGCGATATTTTTTTTTTTTTTTTATTTCTCTACGCTACCTTTGAAAATGAGTCCAGTTACCAAATGAGAACGAAAATTGAATTAATAGTGAATCAAATTTAATTAAAATACGAGAATGCTTGTATAAGTCTGCAGGGAAAGTCATGTGCTGCCCACATCAGATTTTTACTTTCCCTGTAACACATGGTAATGTATAGGGTAAGTATTGGAATCATGTCGAAAATCGCAACTCGAGTTTTCGACGGATATACACGTTTCGAGACCTCTAGAATACGAAAAAACTATTTTTAGCGTGACGTCTGTGTGTGAGTGTGTGTGTGTCTGTCTGTCTGTACAGATTTTGTATCCACTCTAACTAAAAAACTAATTGACCGAATTTCATAAAATTTGGTAGGTAAGTCACTTGTGGGCGAATCTGGTGCTGATTAGTTTTGCGTACGATTCGGGATAAAAGAACCAGCCTTCTTTTGCGATATGGTCTGCAAAAGCTTGTATCCACCCTAGCTCAAAATCTAATGAACCGAATTTCACAAAATTTGGTAAATAAGTCTTTTGTGGGTCACCCTGGTGCTGATTAGATTTGGGTATGATTCGGAAAAAAATAACCTACCTTTTTTTGCAAAATGGCCCGCAAAAATCGACAAAATCTAAAATAAAAAACTGCGTATGCTGAAATATTTCCATTAAATGCTTGTTTTATACGTAATTTTTAACGAAGAAAAGAATAAGATCAACCCCATTATACTAGGACTAGCCGTTCTCGCGATATTTTTGTTTTTTCGTTTTTTCGCTACGCCACCTTTGAAAATGAGTCCAGTTACCAAATGAGAACGAAAATTGAATTAATATAGTGAATTAAATTTAAGTAAAATAAAGATAATATGTATATAAGTCTGCAGGGAAAGTCATGTGCTGCCCACATCAGATTTTTACTTTCCCTGCAATACATGACAATGTATAGGGAAAGTATTGGAACCATGCCGAAAATCGCAACTCGAGTTTTCGACGGATCTACACGTTTCGAGACCACCAGAATACGAAAAAACTATTTTTAGCGTGACATCTGTGTGTGTGTCTGTCTGTCTGTGTGTCTGTCTGTGCAATGTATGTATCTACTCTAACTCAAAAACTAATGGACCGAATTTCATAAAATTTGGTAGGTAGGTCACTTGGGTATGACCCTAGTGCTGATTAGTTTTTGGTATGATTCGTAAAAATAGAACCCGCCTTTTTTTGCGAAATGTCCCGTAAAAACTTTATGTATCCACTCTAGCTAGAATACTAATTGACCAAATGACAGAATATTTGGTAGATATGTAACTTATATGATATTCTGGTGCTGATTAGATTTTGGTATAAATCCAGAAAGAACAACCTGCCTTTATTTACAAAATGGCCCGCAAAAATGTCATGTATCTACCCTAGCTGAAATACTAATTGACCAAATTTCACAAAATTTGGTAGATAAGTTACTTGTGGGACACTCTGGTGGTAATTAGATTTTGGTACGTTTCGAAAAAAAACAACCTGCCTTTTTTTACGAAGTGGCTCCCAAAAATCGCCAAAATTAAAAAAAAAAGATTAGGTATGCTGATGAAATATATCAATTAAATTCCTATTTTATACGCAATTTTTGACGAGGAAAGGAATATAACACACTCCATTATATTTTAGAACTAGCCGTTCTCAAGATATTCTCAAGATTCTCAAGATTCTTGCATTTTTGTTACCCCGCTATCGAAAAAATATTCAGTTTCCAAATAAAAACAAAAATTGAATTAAAAATGCAAATTTAGTGTTATTTGATGCAATTAAACTCAATCTAATGAATTATTAAAGAAATAAAGAAAATATGAATTTGAGTCTGCAGGGAAAGTCATGTGCTGCCCACATCAGTTTTTTACTTTCCCTGCAATACATGGTAATGTATAGGGAGAGTATTGGAATCATGCCGAAAATCACAACTCGAGTATTCGACGGATCTACACATTTCGAAACCTCTAGAATACGAAAAAACTATTTTTGGCGTGACGTCTGTGTGTGTGTCTGTGTGTCTGTCTGTTCGAGACCTCTAGAATACGAAAAAACTATTTTTAGCTTGGCGTCTGTGGGTGTGTCTGCGTGTCTGTCTGTCTGTGTGTCTGTGCAATGTATGTATTCACTCTAACTAAAAAACTAATGGATGGAATTTCCTAAATTTTGGTATGTAAGTCACTTGGGTGAGACCCTGGTGCTGATTAGTTTTTGGTAGGATTCGTACAAACAGGATACCGCCATCTTTTGCGAAATGGCCTGTAAAAATTTCATGTATCCATTCTAGCTAAAATACTAATTGACCAAATTTCACAAAATTTGGTGGATAAGTTACTTGTAGGATGATCTGGTGCTGATTAGATTTTGGTACGATTCTCAAAAGAAAAACCTGCCTTTTTCACGAAATGTCCCTCAAAAATTTAATTTATCCACCCTAGCTGAAATACTAATTGATCAAATTTCACAATATTTGGTAGATAAGTTACTTGTGGGACACTCTGGTGCTGATTAGATTTTGATACGATTCGAAAAATAACAATCTGCCTTTTTTTACGAAATGACCCGCAAAAATTGCCAAAATCAAAAAAAAAAAGCTAAAATACTAATTGACCAAATTTCACAAAATTTGGTGGATAAGTTACTTGTAGGATGATCTGGTGCTGATTAGATTTTGGTACGATTCTCAAAAGAACAACCTGCCTTTTTCACGAAATGTCCCTCAAAAATTTAATTTATCCACCCTAGCTAAAATACTAATTGATCAAATTTCACAATATTTGGTAGATAAGTTACTTGTGGGACACTCTGGTGCTGATTAGATTTTGATACGATTCGAAAAATAACAATCTGCCTTTTTTTACGAAATGACCCGCAAAAATTGCCAAAATCAAAAAAAAAAAGACTACGTATGCTGAAATGTATCAATTAAATTCTTGTTTTATACGCAATGTTTAACGAGGAAAAGAATATAACGCAATCCATTATACTTTAGGACTAACCGTTCTCAAGATATTTGAGATTTCTTGCATTTTTGTTAAGCCGCTATCGTAAAAATGTCCAATTAATAAATAAAAACAAAAATTGAATGAAAAATGCAAATTTAGTGTTATTTGGTGCAATTAAACTCAATCTAATGAATTATTAAAGAAATAAAGGAAATATGAATTTAAGTCTGCAGGGAAAGTCATGTGCTGCGCACATCAGATTTTTATTTTTGGTAACGAAATGGGAGGAACACACTACGAGGTTCACATATCATGTTTCGTTTTCCTTTACCCCATGAACGTTATCTTCATTTCATGGGCACGCATATCCGCTCTACATAAAGAGTATGAAAGATGCTATTAAATCCATAACGGGGCAAAACGGAAGTTGATATCTTCATTAAGTAGAATGGTGGAATATTTCTGGATCAGATTGATCTGCGATAAATTAATGAAGTCATTAAAGTCGCATCATTTAAATGAGTTGTGAAAGAAAAATCGATTTTTCTTTCTCATTTATCAACGCATATCACATCCGTGCAATATATATGAAATGTGCTATTTGGTACTGAAATGAAAATAATTTTACTGTGGTTTTATCAATGATTGTGCAACATTAATAAACTACAAACAACAAATTACCCGCCGTTACACGGATTGTAAATAAACGTCCATTACTACTCAATTCACCAAGCACTCTATCAAAAATGCGAAAACAAAAATACACGCTCTCCGCAAAGCAGAAAAATATTCAAAATCGCTCTCTCAAAGTTCCTTCCCAAATACCAAGACGCCATTCAACACGCTCATCCTTCTTTAAAATGGATGTGATCAAGAAAGGAGGAATACGGAATCTACGTTAAATCGTTCGGAATCCGAGACGGTCCACTCCGATATTTGACTGCTATCTCTTAAAATTTACAAAAATTAAAATTACTTAAGAAATCGAAATTTTTTTTAGAATGTTAAAGAATTAAACGTGCCCTCCCCCCTCCCATCTCCCGGAATGACGGTACATCAAAAAGATTTTGTTTTAGGCCATTTAAATTGTGATTGCTGATTTTATAAGTAATTATCGCAGAAACATAATTCGTTTCAGGAAATGCTTATAATAGTGTTACAATCTTATATTAAAAATTCAAATCTCTGGAAAATTCGGGATTTGAAATTCATATCCTACTACTGAAGCTCCAACCCCCTGGTTTTCGCCAGCAAGACGCTTGTCTATGATCTTGCCACCGTGCCTCAGATGAAATTCGAGCCGTATTTTTCTCCATGCGTTGCATGGCGTTTTAGCTATCGCAAAGAAAATTCTGGCTTAAAAATAACTAAAAAACTAATTAAAAATTTAAAATCAGTGCACCTTCTAGGGTCTTCAAGTACCTGTGTACCAAATTCCATGGCAGAACGATGCTTAGATTTATCGCTACAGACTGCATCCCCCCCACCCCACACACACATACACAGAGAGAGAGATTACTTCCTTTATTATGTACTAGCAAATGTATCCTCAGTAGGCCAGGAGAAAAAGCTGGACAGTTATATAAAATTAAAAAAATAAAAATCCATGCATATCGACGCACCGGGCATGAAACGACCTGCCTTCTTCAAATTACAAAACCGAAAGTCGTCACTTGTTGAGACTCTACACTCTTCGTTAAAATCTACCGACGGAATAATTCCCGCGACGCAAATAAATGAAAATACTTGACATGGCAAAGATGTTCCTTTAAACTCAAAATTTTTTGCATCCATCTTGTTTCAAAATCGTGAGTTTTTTAAGTTCTTTTTAATTCATATTGAGTGTTGTATCCGTCCTAAAACTACTTAAACTTTGCTTAAATTCTGTGCATCTACATACTGAAACAACGCAATGACAATATATTTGAGTTTAAATGCTCATCTAAATTGGATTATTTCTACAACTAATCCTATTTTTCACCTATGTAAAATGTAAACAGCAAAATATATAGAATGAGTTGTATTAGAATTTCTGTATTTTTTTAACACAAAATAATTTAGTCCATGGAGTCTGCATGACTAATATGAATGAAATATTAATTAATTTCATAAAGAGAAGGACGATTTTTTTCGATGAAGTTTCAAGCATAGAGTTTAATTTTTTATAGCTCCATGGTCTTAAACAAAATTTTTAAATAAAATAAATTATTATAGTATTGTGATAAATGAAATAAATGGGAGAAAGTTATGAATGAAATTCTGTTTTTATAGAGAGATCCAGGCGTGTTATTTTTTCTATGACGTCATTTGAATTAAATTCAGTTGTTTTCGATGAAGTTTTCAAATATAATAAATTATCGTAGTATTATGATAATTCTAAAACTATTACCGAGGAATGTATAACATTTTAGAGATGTTTAAACCAGGCAATTTATATTTCAATGCTGTCATTTGAATGAAGTTCATTTTTTTCGATGAAGGTTTAAGTTTTCAAATATAATAAATTAATGCAGTATTGTGATAAGTTTCAAAATATTACCGAGGAATGTATTGCACACCTTTTAGACTTGTTTAAATAAAATTGCATTGAAGTTGGAAAGTGTTTCATAATCAATGCTTTAAGCATGATTAATCTTTCTTTTTTAATTATGGGTAAATAAATCTTAATATTGGTTTCAGTTGGTCGCTAATCTTTATATAACAATTATTAGCAAGTTAATTATGTAAATAATCCTTATTCATGCATTACACATATTACAGTATTCACCACATTTTCCACCATCTTCATGAAGATATTTCTTGCAAGTAATACGCCGTATCCATCCACATTTTGGACCTTACATGTCGTTGAAGTTATTGAACAAAAAAATTAGTAATTTTGTTTTCGATACACATTTAACGAATGTTGATATGATAAAAAGACACTATAAAAGATATGGCTTGTCCCACCAACTCATGACTGGTGTGCAAGGGACAGCTCGGGTGGTTCCCTTGGTCTGAGTTGTGAGAGAATGGATCATTTCAGTTTTCATCTATTCAGTTTCGCCAGTGGCCAATAAAAGGGTCCCTTTATAGTCATGGCCATAAGGTTTTACCTTTCTGGAGCACATGTAGCGTTGAGTAGGCTTTTCCGGAGTATATATATACTCGTCTGTTTGCAACTTACAAGAGATGAATTTACCCCAAGGCCCTTACTTGCTTTTGATTTACTGAGGGTTAAATTGCTCATGGACAGTGTCTAGTGTCGCTAGACAATGGAGGGCAGGCAACAACAACAACTAATATTGTAGTATTCATAATAGACTTAATACAATAATCTAAGAAATTGTACGTCAGTATTCTCGTAAATAAAACTGTACGTCACATAAATAATATCTTATCTGAGGCGGCATCTTGCACCAATGGCAGCGAGAAGATAATCCTCTGTGACTTTTTACCCACTAGCTTCATAAAATAAATAACTTTTTAGGTCATGAGACAGTCATTTCATGTGCTTTCAAAATATGTTACATTAAGCCACTTTCAATAACAAGAAATTATAAAGTATCTTAACAAACGAGAATACAATAATTTATGAAGTCGGTTTACCTCTTTGTTTGAACAGATCTTCCCAGATTATTTAGATTTTATACAATGGAACTAGAGAGGCTTGTAGAGAAGACTCCTCTTCGACCCAGACCAAAGAAGAAGATCTACCCGAAGGAGTATATCTGTTTGGATGGCCGGGAAGTGTCACCCAATTTAGACAGGAACCCAGTGGGCCATCGTCCACGGAGACCATGCCCTTCGCGAATCAAACTCGGGTTATTCGAGTGCAATCCCGCGATATAACCACTGGGCTGACCTACTCCTGACTAGACAGTACTTCCATTTATCGATAATAAACGAAATATTAACATAGTGACATCAGGGCCGTAGCTAGACTTTCAGTTCAGGAGGGGGAGGGGGGGGTTGAGCAATATCCATCTTTGATTCCAAAGACCCCTATACGACTTGTATCATATCCCTCTTATGATATATTATGGTATAAGGTATATAACATTTAAATCTTTGAATAAATTAAAAAAAAATGATATTGTTGACAAGATAGAAATAAAACTATATTTGTGAAATAAAAGGATAATTATATCGATATTCAATAGATGGTGCCACCACAAAAGGATTTAAGGGAGTCGTTTGAACAAAAATCAACATTGATTATAAAGACCTCTATACAACTTAACCATGATATAGTATGATATATTATATCTTATGATATATTTTGACATATTCTGCACTCTTGTGAAAAAAAAAAAGAATATGAAGAAAGTGACTGTTATAATAGAAATTAAATATGCTTACAGCTCATACACAGGTAATGAAATAATTCCAAAATCAAGGCAGCAGAACCCATCAATGGTTAGAATTTGCACATTGAATTTTCAAATCAGTAATTAGTGAAACCCCCTTGGCGGCAATGCATGCTTGTATACGTCTAGGTAAGGACTGATAAAGTTTCCTAATGTCATCCTGTGATGCATTCTGCCAGGCATTCCTCAATTGTTGCTCCAAATCTGATACATTTAGGTGTGCCCGAATCTTGCGGCCTAGCATGTCTCATACATGCTCGATTGGAGAAATGTCTGGTGGTCTTTCTGGCCAAGGAACAGTATCAACAGCACGGAGATAGTCCACAAATATGCGAGCCGTATGTGGCATGGCTTTATCCTGTTGGAAAATGTCCCCGGAATGACGTGCCATGAAAGGTAAAGCAAACGGCCGCAGGATTTCATCAACATATCATTGAGGTGTTAAAGTTGTACGCACGATGACTAAGGGCGACTTGCTGTCGAAAGATAATGTTGTACGCACGATGACTAAGGGCGACTTGCTGTCGAAAGAGATAGTGCACACACGATCACACCAAGGGTAATGGCTGTGTGCCTGAGTAAAACAAATGCTGATTGGGACCGATGGTCCTGGCTCCTGCACACACATACCCGGTGGTCATCTGCTGAAAGATTGAAGCGTGATTCATTGCTAAACACTATACGATGCCAGTCTGCTGGCAGCCATGATGCTCAGCTACGACACCACTCCAAACGACTCTGTTGATGTTGTGGAGTTATGGACAGACGTCTTAATGGCCGTCTTGAGCGCAACCTCACCTCAGCCGAACACCGTGAGATGGTGGAAGGTACCACGGGTGGTATGGAAGAGGCTGTAGCATGTTGGGTGGCGGATAATGATGGCTTTGGGCCAGTTAGGGTCTGTAGCACAATCATCCGATTTTGCCTCGCATTCGTGCACCTTGACCTTCCAAAGCCTTCATTCTGCCGACGAGTTCCTTGCAACAACCATTGCTGCCAGCACCTTTGTACAACAGTGGCCGGTCGGTGCAGGTGGCGGCCTATTGCTCGGTATGACCAGCCATCTTCACACATTCCGACTATACGACCACGTTCGAACTCGTCTAATTGCTTATAAGGTCTCCGATAACATCGTAACGGCATTAATGGTTGTATCTCCACGGAACTGCAACGCCAATAACAAGCAAAGGTAAACCGTCCACATTTTTAACCTGTTTTATAGGATGTTAGTTGCGCAGTAGAAACGCGTGCTATGACCGAAGTTAACACTCATTGGCCTTGAAAATTTATTCATTTGCATACTTGGTATAAAGGAATTTGCATGATAAATTTCGAGATGATCGGATTATGGTATAGGTGTGCTTCGTTTTTTTTTTTTTTTTTTGCAAAAGAGTGTATATAAGATTTAGACCTTAAAATAAATTGATTTTCTTTTCGTTTTTGGTCAAAAGGATAATAAAAACAAGAAAGATCAATCATGCATAAGCATTGATTATGAAACACTTTCCAACTGAAATGCAATTTCATTTAAAAATTTTTAAAATGTGATACATTCAGTGGTGATATTTTTTATATTATCACAGTACTGCAGTAATTTATTATACTTAAATATTTAAAACTGTATCGAAATATAAATCATCTGATTCTCTATGCAAAATCAATGAATATTTCATTCATATAACTTCAGACTCCAGAGCTAAATAATTTTGTGTGAAAAAAATTCAGCAATTCTTATGTAACTCACCTTACAATCGCTTCAGATATTTGCATTCTGCATAAGTTAAAATTAAGCTTCGTTGGAGAAATAATAAAAGTTTAGGGATCATTTAAAATCATAACTATTGTAATTGCATAGGCACGGAATTTAGTTACACAGATAATACACAGATACGCAGATAATATATGTGCGTGTGTGTGCGTGTGTGTGTGTGTGTATTGAAAGTATTGGAATCGTGCCGAAGATCGGAACTCGAATTTTCGAAGGATCTACACGTTTTGGGACTTCCAGAATACGATAAAATCTATTTTTAGGAAGACGTCTGTGTGTGTAAGAGTGTATCTGTGTATGTTTCTGTGTGTCTGTGAGGATATTACATCCACTCTAATTGAAAAACTAATAGACCGAATTTCATAAAATTTGGTAGGTATGTTTTTTGTGGGAAATCCTGATATTAGATTATAGTACGGTTAGTAATAAAAGAATCTGCCTTCTTTGCGAAATGGTCGGCAGAAATTGCCTTTATCCACTCTAGCTAAAAACTAAAGAACAAATTTAACAAAATTTGGTGTATAATATTTCAATGACCTACAAGTGATTTATATACCAAATTTAACAAAATTTTGTACATAAATCATTTGTAGGTTATTCTAGTATGATTCAGGAAAAAGGAACGGACTATTTTTGCGAAATGGCCCGCAAAAATCGTTAAATATAAAAATAAAGGACTACGTGTGCTCAATTATATCAATTAAATTCCTATTTTATACGGGATTTTTGACAACAAAAAGAATAAGGCTGACCCCATTACTCTGAGACTAGCCGTTCTTGAGATATTCTAGTTTTTGCGCGTTTTCGCTAAGCCACCTTTGGCAATAAGTCCAGCTATCAAAAGAGAACCAAATTTAAGTTTAACGTGCAAATTCAATGTCATTTAAAATACTTATGGCTGTTATTTCGTGCAGATAAACTCAAATTATTATTGAAGAAATAAAGAGAACGTGAATATGAGTCTGCAGGGAAAGACATGTGCTGCCCACATCAGAATTTTTAACAATATTACAACAATGATTTATTGAAGTGAACGGGGATTGTTTGCAGGCCATTTCGAAAAAAATGTATGATCTATATTTAAAGATCCACCAAATTTTTGTAGAATAAAATGTTCAACAAATTTAAGCTGTGTATCACATTTTAACTCTCTGGACGTAGGAAAGTGCATTAAAAATGCCATCAAATAAGTATATCATGAAGAGATATATAAAATTAAAAAAAAATTTGAAAAATTGTTATATACCAAATTTATTTTAAAATGTGAAGCCTCTCTGATATACAAAATGATTAAAGTCTTGGAAAAATATTTATTATATAATACGAGTATATTTCTTTTTTCTTTCTGGAGGATATCCCAAAAATCAGAATGTAATTGAATTTGTTTTTTTCCCTATATTAAATAATTTTTAATTAACATATTTTACTGAACTTCTTTATATATATTTTATGGGATAATGTGAATATTTCCTAAAAATTTCGAAGCTATTTGTGAATTTTAAATTTGTTTAAAAAATGTTTGAAAAGTTAGGTCCCATAGGGTTCAATGTATTTCATTTTTTCAACCCTGGTTCAATAAAAAACTAATTGCGTGATATTATTTATTTATATTCCCATAGGTCCTACAGGCCGTCTGAAAAACATACTAAAATTTCATTTTGACAAAGTCATTTTTACGGCAGTTATCGTGCTAACGGACAGACAGACAGACAGACAGACAGAATGAACAAAGTCATAAACACTTTTCAACTATGTTGTAAAGTGTTAATAA
The DNA here is from genome assembly GCA_951213105.1 of Amaurobius ferox. Lineage (NCBI taxonomy): Eukaryota > Metazoa > Arthropoda > Arachnida > Araneae > Amaurobiidae > Amaurobius > Amaurobius ferox. The sequence continues at coordinate 63,615,757 of OX578142.1, read as the reverse complement.
GCCCTCACAGAAGAATTTCATGCTACATAATGAAATAGATTCAGGAAAACTATTTTCGTAGGCAGTTTGAGTTAGACATCTCAACTTTAGTCCTGTTTTGTTGATTTAATCTTATCTTGATATGTTGGATTGAAATTTTCATGTATGCTTCTTTTACTTTTGCTTTCAATTGTGAACAAATACGCAACTGTTAAATGTTTTTATCGGGGATTTTTTAACTTAAAGGGGATTCGGAACTCAACGTTCAAACTCAGGTATCAGTGCAACCGAATCACCCTCATTATATCAACAAATCCAGAAAACGATACATACAGCCTGGTCATAATGGCAATAAAACCGAGCGTTTTGTGAAAATGATGTAGGTTGCTTCTTATGGAAAAGTGTTAGTGAGCTGAAAAAATAAATGATACTAAAAAGTCCGTGGTCTCTCCTCTTTTCTATTGTTTTGTGCTTGATGTTATCAATAAGTTCCGTAATAATGCCGACAAAGATTTTAAAAATATTTTTGAAGAAAGCTTCTTCATTGATGGTTGAAACGGTGGCATAATGGATATGGCGAGGACGACTGGGAAATAAACAAATAGTGGAAATATTCTTGCTAAAAACTGTGATCAGCATTACAAGTTGGATCTTTATATACAATTTATAGACCCTGTGAGGGTACAATTTTATGAGAGGTTTCAGAAACATAAGAATTTGATTTCTTCATTACGGAAATTAATTCGGAGCAAATGCCTGACTGCTACTTCGAAATATTTGGATAAATATGCTTCACATTTTACACCAAAATTCTTCCTCATGTATTCAGAGCTGAGTTTTGTGTCTGGTAATTAAAAAGGAAAAAGAAAGTCCAAACTTTGCAATTGAAGGTTTTTTCAAACGCAACGAGACCTTTTCCCAAACTTCAGCAAATTTCTTTAAATTTGATCTACACGGCCAGTCTCAACAGCAGCACCAGAAAGAATTTCCTTTACTCTAAGAAGATTGAAAACATATTTGGGGAATTCAGCGAGCAAAACCCGACTGAACAGACTTTCTTTAATGCGTATTTATAGAGAAGTAAAACTAAACACTGATGCTGGCATTGATGGATTTTCGAAATCAGGGAGAAATTGTCGCATTGTTATTTTCCTTATATACATAATGTATAAAGAAAGTATTGTGACGGGGTCAAAAATTAGAATTCGAGTTTGCGAACAGAGAGCACGTTTCAAGCATCCCTGATCACGAATCAAACATTTTTGAGGTGATGTCTGCGTGTGTGAAAGTATGTGTGTGTGTGAAAGTATGTGTGTGTGTGTGTATGTGTGTGTGTCAGTGAGTCTGTGCAGACGATATCTCACGAACGAATGGAGCGATTCGAATGAAAGTTGGTACAAAAATCACAATACGTGAATACTGGAAGCCTACTGTTTTTAAACGTAATCGAATGCTCAGACTCCCCCTCCCTAAATTTTCGAGTGAAATTTTGAAAAAGTCATCAAAAAATTAAAACGTTCAACAAAGTTACGCAGATGACATTTCTTATGTAATTTTTCCTTTTAAAATGATTGACATAAATTTTAGAACGCTAGCATGAACCGTTCTCGAGATATTGTACAGTTTTCAAAAAAATGTATCAAAAAATTTCATAAATTGAAAACAAATATTAACTGTTGAGAAACATGTACACTTTTCATATGAAATATCATGCGATGAATTTGGTGACATCATTCTCGTGGATCTAGCTCGTTCCATTCATGAGAAAAGATACTTTGAGTAATACTTTTGTATTTGAACGCCAATAGTCATTTATCTGCTATAAGAATAACTTACTTCTCCGTCCATAAAGCTTGGCGAGATTTCGGCGACTTTTTGAAATGTTGCCAAATTAACGAAAATCTCGCCAAATGGATAAAACTGACGACTAATTGTCGAAAATTCAATATCTTGGAAAGAATATAAGTATCTACTAGTAAGAAAAACCTATTTTTTTACTGAAAAATTAGTAAATTCATTGCATTATATATGGAAAGTCATGTGTTGCCCACATCAGATTCTTTTCTTTCCGGAATAAATTAGTGTTGTTGTTGTTGAAACCCAGACCGTCCGACCTACCAGAAAGGTGTAAGGTAACTGTTTGGACGGTCGGGAAGTGCCACCCAATTTGGACCGGAACCCAGTGGGGGAGGCATCCACAGGGACCGTACCCTCCTTCCCCTACCACCAACCTCTCGGAAGGACTTACGGACCCACATGTTTAACGTGATCGTGCTCCGCATGAACACGGCGGCATTTGTGGTAGCGTGCAAATCTAGTACGCAAACCACGGGGATACCGCACCCGAGATGGCCAACAGCACGCGGTGTTCCGAGGTGGTCACCCACCAAGTACTAACTGCGCCCGATGTTGCTTGACTTCGGTGATCTAACGAGAACCGGTGTTTTCAGCACGGTACGGCCGTTGGCCCAGGAATAAATTACTGTGTAAATTTTGCAATAAAAATAGTTCACTTTAGATTGTAGCTTATTTACGTACTGCGTAAATACGTTCTATATTTTACATAAATGCGCATTCACGTACTAAGTATATACGGTACACATATACTATGTGAATGTTGTACATCTATCACTGAGAATTTAATTTATCGTGGACATGTTTTTTTAATATTTTTTTTTTTTTTCGCTCTATATTTTTACATAAATGTATATTTTACATAAATACATTCTATATTTTACATAAATGCGCATTCACGTACTAAGTATATACGGTACACATATACTATGTGAATGTTGTACATCTATCACTGAGAATTTAATTTATCGTGGAAATGTTTTTTAATATTTTTTTCGCTCTATATTTTTACATAATAGCACATTCACGTATTGCGTATATACGGTACACATATACTATGTGGATGTTATACATCTATCACTGAGAATTTAATTTATCGTAGAAATGTTTTTTAATATTTTTTTTCGCGAAATAAAAATAAAAATGAATAAATAGAATAAACACCATAGGAAAACATTAGCTTTTGGAGAGTAACCTAACACTTTCTTTAGATACAGTCCTGAGTGGCATCTTCGACCAATTGGCATCTCACTAGACTTATCGTATGTATTATTTACAAAATGTAAAGGAACATTTATAAATTTTGGCGTAACTTTAAAAAACATTGCGCTGTGTAATGCAACAGAATGATTAGTTTTCAATGTAGTTTTCTTTTTCACAAAGTTATCTTTTATAGCCTTCAAAACCAGTTAGATCCTTCATTTTCTGTTGAGGAAGTAATTATATTGCAGAAGCTAAAACAAATAACGTGTATTTTGAGTGTTATAATATTTATAAAGGTACGTTTACGAAAATTAGTGAGTAATTAGAGACTACTCCGCAATCATGATATTAAAGAACAGATATTTATATCTTTTACGAAGAAATTTCTATTAGTTTACGACTTATTTTCTATTTTTGGTAACGAAGCGGGAGAAATACACTACGAGGTTCCCATATCGTGTTTCTTTTCCCTTTACCCCATGACCGTTATCTTCATTTCATATGCACACATATCCGTTCCATATAAAGAGAATGAAAGATGCGATTAAATCTAAAACGGGGCAAAATGGAAGTTGGTATCTTCCTAAAATAGAATGATGCGAATATTTCAGGATCAGATTGATCTGCGATAAACTAATAAACTCATTATAAATGCATTTTCTAAATGAGTAGAATAAGAATCGATGTTTTAGTTTTCAACGTAAATCAAATTGATCGGATATTGCTCCATTTAGAATCTAAATGAAACTTATTCTACAGTATTACTTTCCTTATATACATAATGTATAAGGAAAGTATTGTGACGGGGTCGAAAATTCGAATTGGAGTTTTCGACGGGAGAGCACGTTTCAAGCATCCCTGATCACGAATCAAACATTTTTGAAGTGATGTCTGTGTGTGTGTGTGTGTCAGTGAGTATGTGGAGACGATAACTGACGAAGGATTGGACCGATTTGAACAAAATTTGGTACAAAAATCACAATCCGTAAACACTGGAAGCCTATTGTTTTTTAAACGCAATCGAATGTTCAGAACCCCCCTAACTTTTTGAGTGAATTTATGAAAAAATCGTCAAAAAATCAAAACCGCTAATAAAGTTACACAAATAGACATTTCTTATGTAATTTTTCATTAGAAAACGATTGACATAAATTTTAGAACGCTAACATGAACCGTTCTCGAGATATCGCACATTTTTCAAAAAAATTATCAAAAAGTCATATAAAATAAAAAAAAATATTTCCTATTGAGAAACATGTTCACTTTTCATATGTAATACCATGCGATACATTTGGTGACATCATTGTCGTGGGTCTAGCTCGTTTCATTCATGAAAAAAGATACTTTGAGTAATACTTTTGTATTTGAACGCCAATAGTCATTTATCTGCTGTAAGAATAACTTATTTCTTCGTCCATAACGCTTGGCGAGATTTTGGCGACGAATTTGGTGGAATGTAGCCAACTTGGCAACTTTTTTAAATGTTGCTAAATTAACGAAAAACTCGCTAAATGGATAAAAATGACGCTAAATCAATGAGGACTCTTTGATGATGACGACATGGAAAATGACGACTCATTGACGAAAATTCAATATCTTGGAAGGAATATAAATAACTACTATAAAAGTAATATTTTTTTTACTGTAAAAGTAGTAAATTCATTGCTTTATATAAGGAAAGTCATGTGCTTCCCACATCTGATTTTTTTAAAATAATGTTTGTGCGATATTCATAAAAGTGAATCGGCGAGTTTAGGCCAATGTTGCTGCTGTAAATGAAGGCTTTATACTTCGAAAGTAATATCTGGAGACACTAAAAGTTCTTAATTTAATTCCAAACCGTACAAAAATGCATAAGATGCAAGATATTGTTGCGCCACTTAATACAAAATATAAAATCCGTTTTGTCAGCCTCCCGATTTTAATTTACTTTTGATGGCAATTTTATTTAAATTAGAAATAACTTTATTTCTGGCAACTTGTATCGATTCGCTTACAAGCCTCACTATACTGCGCATATTCGCTTATAAGCTAAAAGCTTCGCTTACAAGCCTCACTATACTGCGCATATTTGCATACAAGCTAAAAGATTCTCTTACAAGCTAGTCGAGCTTCACTTTTACAGAATAGATTATTAAGCATATGTGGCTTTCTGACGGTACCTCATAACACAATGCACATAAATATTCTGAGGAATTTGCTGAGAATAGTGAATATTATATAAATAATATGTCCAAAGTGTTTGCGTATGTAATGTTACAATAATACAGTGCTCGAAAAAAGTATAAGGCCAACATATAATTGAATGAAAATATACTTTATTTTCTTTTTATCAAAACGAATTTTTGATATTTCTGACCTCTAATATAAAATTATACAATAACATTTACAACACATAAAAGAACAAATATGAACCTTACAAAAGTTCACCTTGTAACGATTATCATTAAAGAAAATATAGAAAAAAATATAAGGATATTTTTTAAATTACTTAACATTTCTCTTAATAATCAAGAAAACAACCTTTTTCTTCAATTACATGAATAAGTCGAGAGATCGTCGATGCTGAAAGTTCTTTTTAAGTGTCTATGGAAATGTTATTCCAAGCTTGTTTGATGGCTAACACAAAATCCTGTTTACACTGATATTGTGTGCCAGTTTTATAAACTTCTCGAGCTAGAAGGCCCTATAAATTTTCTATTGGATTGAGATCGGGACTCCAAGCCGACCAATCAAGTAAATTTACTGAATTAGCTTCAAACCAGAGTTTTTCACTCTTAGAAACGTGTATGGAAGCGTTATCCTGTTGGAAAATATAGTCTTCTGAAGTAATTAGTGGGGCCTCAGGTAACAAATGTTTACCTAACATATCAAAATATTTGTCAGAGTTCACTTTGTAGTTGATAAAGACTATAGGATTGGTTCCGTTTACTGCAAAAGCTTCTCCAAATCATTACTGTGCACCCACTGTATTGACGTTTGGAAAAAACTTCTTTGGTTTTACCCAGATTATACCAAAAATAGCGAAAACCATTTGGTCCACCAGAATTGAACTTCTTTTCGTCCGAAAAGATTACATCAATCAATTTTGGATCGTGATAAATGTATTTTTTTGAAAACTCCTGTCTTCTTTCCTTATGCTCTTTTTTAAGAGGCGGACGTGACATTAACTTTCTGTACCAAATATTCTGATGTTTATTCAAAACATTTTGAACTGTTCGTGTGGAACATGGTAAGTCCAAGTTTCTTCTAACCTCATTTGCAGTTTCTTTTTTCTCACAAGCTCTTCTTACAACCATTGTTTTCTGTCGATGATTTAGAATTTCTGGTCTTCCAGTTCGTTTTTCATTCCATACATTCCAGGTTCTTTTAGAAAATTATAAACTACAGTTTTAGATCTTTAACTTTTTTTCGAAATTTCATGCCTACTCAATCCACATTCTTTAAAAGCAAGAATTTCCCCTTTTTCAAGGTCAGACAGATGAGTTCCTTTTGGCAACGTATGAAAATCATGAAGAAATGCGAAAAGTGTTGTTGAGATCCAGACCGTACGACCTACTAGAAAGGTGTAAGGTAACGGTTTGGACGACCGGGAAGTACCACCCAATTTAGACCGGAACCCAGTGGGGGAGGCATCCACAGGGACCGTACCCTCCATCCCCTACCACCAACCTCTCGCAAGGACTTACGGACCCACATGTTTAACGTGATCGTACTCCGCATGAACACGGCGGCAGTTGTGGCAGCGTGCAAATCTAGCGCGCAAATCACCGGGCTACTGCGCCCGAAATGTGCCAACAGCAGGCGGTGTTCCCAGGTGATCACCCACCCAAGTACTAACCGCGCCCGATGCTGCTTGACTTCGGTGATCTAACGAGAACCGGTGCTTTCAGCACGGTAGGGCCGTTGGCTTCAATGCGGCAAGTGTGAGTTTTATTTAAAAACCCAGTCTTTATATTTGAAATGATCATTTTCTGCTTTCAAATATGCAAATTTTACTATAATTTTAGATGAAAAAACAGTTGGCCTTAACTTTTCTCCAAGATCATATGGGTTTATAATTTATAAACTAAATTTATACATATTTATTTTTAGAAATTTTAACTAATTTACATGGAAAGAACTTAATTTTATTAATATTTTTACTTAAGAAATTTGCATACATTTCCGTCTAGAAGTTTTCTAGATTTGGCGAGTTTTCGCTTGTCCTTATACTTTTTTCGCGCACTGTAGCGTCATGGCAAATTATGGCAGAATCTTAGAATTTAGAGCGCTTTAATTTTTTATATGTAAATTCTCATTAATTTACAGTTTTATTCCTTTTCCCTGGAATAAAGACCGAGGAACAAAACGAGGATTCTAAATTATGTTTCATTCTCTTCTGTACCTTGTCAACCTTATTACATTCCCTGCAATATTTGGTAATGTACGGGGGAATTATTGGAATCGTGTTAGAAATCAGAACTCGAGTTTTCGACGGATCTACACGTTTTGTGACCTCTAGAACACGAAAAAGCTATTTTAGCGTGAAGTCTGTGTCTGTGCAATGTAAGTATCCACTCTAACTTCAAAACTAATAGACAAAATTTCATAAAATTTTATAGATAAGCCTGTTATTTATGGCCTATGTCTGATTATATCTGATGCTGATTAGATTTTGGTGAGATTAGGAGAAGAACCTGATTTTTTTAAGAAATGGCCCGCAAAATTCGCCAAAATGTAAAATAAAATACTACGTACGTTAAAATGTATCAATTAAATGCTTGTTTTATATGTAAGTTTTGACGAGAAAAAGATGAAGACCAAACCCATTACTCTAGAACTAATTGTTCTAGAGGTATTTGAGATTTTCCCATTTTTTTACGCCGCCTTCGAAAAAATGCATAATAACAAATAAAAACAAAAATTGAATTAAAAGTGCGAGCTCAGTGTTATTTTGTACAATTAAACTCAATTTAAGGAATTACTAAAGAAAGAAAGAGAAAATGAATTTGAGTCTGTAGGGAAAGTCATGTGTTGCCAACATCAGATGTTCTTCATGTCATCTGAAAGCTTATCAGATATACATAAATAGAATGAAAGATGAGATTACATCCAAGCACGGCAAAATGTAAGTTGAGAAAAGGTCGTATCTCCAAAATGTACAGTCGTCAAACGTGAAATTACAATACCATGAAGGAATGAACGTAGCCATATGCAAATCACGCCGATCCGGTGGTCGAGCTGTCAGGGGCATGCGTTTCCGTCTGATCGCTGGATTACCGGGTTGCGGGTTCGAATCTCGCCAGCGGGCATGGCTGTTGTCATGTCGAGGCCAAGGCAGACTTCCGCCCTTCGGGGAGCCTTTATAAAAGTGAAGCTTCAAATCTCCCCCCCCCCCTTCGCCATGGGAGACCCTGGGGGGTCTTGTGGGCGTGGTGCGTAGGCGCTCCTTCACCACGGGGGAATTAGTAACGAACGAACGATATGCAAATCACATAACCGGTAAAAGGCAGTACGGTTAAATCTTCCCATACAACTTTAGCGCTTTTATTATGGCATATATTGATTTAATTTCATACTTTTTGTAAATTTGTTTACAAGCGGAACCAGGATATTTTATTCGTCAGATCTTCATGGGAAGTAAGAACATAGATTCTTAAATGTTTTAGGAGCATTAATTTATATATTTTAATAGAATTCTTTGAATAACAATGGGACTATTATTGAAATTTGCACATGATTGTGAATTTTTTTTTTATATTATATACTTCGTACGAAGAACGGGCATGCTGCGAGTTTCATATAAAATTGAATCGATGGTTTTGCTCGTGACCAATTCAGATTTTGTAGAATGTTTGCCGATAGGTATGCAAAAATTCAATACTTTAGTTGCCTAAGTAAAGAAATACATAGCTGATCGACCTTGAGCGGTTCTTGTCGTCAAACTCTTTATTCGCTCTTTAAAATGGCTTTCAGGATTCTTAGATGAAGAGTGTGCTTTGAGCATGTTTCATTTTCATTTATTAGCTCAGATATCTAAAAACACAAAAATATTTAAAAATTTGTCATTTAATCTAAAATAAAAAAAATTCCTACTTCTGCTTCTAACTAGTTACTAGTTATAATTTTTATCAAAAAATTTGATGTACTCCTTTCATGAGTTTATAAGATCAAATATTAGAATATTAATGTAGTGAGAGATCAATTCGCATAAGATGATACTCAATAGGGGACGTCTGCATTGCCAGACGCCCGCAAGCGTCGTAGCTTATCATACAGTACATTTTAAAATATTTTGGAAAGGTGCATATATCTATTTGTTATTGTTTGATTCACTATTCATATTTTCGAGATGAGAATTCAAAAACCATAGGTCCATTGGGTCGGTTCTCGCCTCCGGCAAAATGAATGCGAAATATAGTGAAAGAGATAAGCAGTTATATATATATATATATATATATATATATATATATATATTTACAGTCTTTCAAAAGTCCGTTTAAACTTTAAAAATTCATTAAAAATCGAAAAATCATCGCATTGACATGCGGTTTGTACCATAAGTACTGTCAGGAAGGGGTTTTTCTTTGACGTGAAAACATTTTGTAGTTTAAAAAATCACGTATAGGTGGCGCTGAACGCATTGGAAAGACAAAGAAAATAACTTGCTGTACGCCTAGTACCTTTATTATAGCATCATGTGTTCGGCATGTCCTCCTCCACAAGGTATAATACAATTCATGCGAGTGAAAACACCAGTAACTGCAGAAAGCAGCATATCTGGGTGGATAAAACTCACTTCACGGCAAATAGATTCTTTTATTTCCGACAATGTGCAAGGACCTGTTTGATACACTCGTGACTTTAAATACCTCCACAACCAAAAATCAACTGGTGTCAAATCTGGAGACCGAGGAGGCTATGGAATCTTACAATGCCTGATAGATAACAGACTGATAAGTCTGTCTTCCCCGAAGTTGTCAATTAGAAATTTCTTTACTGGATTTGCGATGTGAGATGGTGCTCTATCCTGCATAAATGTTACAGTAGATATCACATTTCGTTCTCGCAAAGACGGCACGACTTGCTCATGCAGAAGAGTCAAATAACGCTGTGCGTTTACTGTGCAAGTTTTCCAACCAGTACTTGAGCCAAACTCCTCGAAGAAAAAGGGCCCCAGAATGTAAGAGCCAGTGAAGCCACACCAAAATGTTACTCGTGGTGAATGAAGTGGCTACTCTATGTACTCACGTGGATTAGAAGTCGCCCATATTCGACAGTTGTGTGTGTTCATATTTCCAAGCAGTGAAAAATGGGGTTCTTCTGTCCACAAAACATTAAATAATCACTGTGGATCCTGTGCGATTTTTGACATAGACCATTTGGCAAACGTT